>OZ025300.1:157986312-158006484 GCA_964019185.1 Maratus speculifer
CAACAATGTCTTCATTATTCTTCATAAAAAATATAATAAACAAATAAAGTTGTGTTCTTCAATTTTCAAGTAATCGTCTCAAGTGATTCTTTTCTTCATGTTGTCTTAAATCATCATTCTTCAAGTCTCAGGTAATATCTTCTTATTTATTTTATTTTCTCACAAGTTTCTTGATTTAACATTATCATTAAGAATAATCTCTGTCAAGAGCATTCAAGGTATTTTTGTCATGTCTTTATGGGTTTTTTGCTGGCCCGCATTCAACACAAATGTACTCCCACTATTATGTTTGGCCTCTTAGATGGAACGAAACAGAAAAGCGTTCCTATCCACTTTCTAAACACAACAGTGTAATCTTCTTTGGTGCCGTGTTTCCTTGTGAACCAATATTCTTCTTTTGCCACCATGTACCTCTTTGAATCAATTAATATTCTTCTAGACATGACAATTATTAAATGATATTATGATTTGTTTATCTAAATAAGTTTAAAAGAAAAGTAAATTTCATTTTCAATATCTGTGTTCTTCATACAGTGATCAATATTTTATGATTATTCTTTATAGAAAGAGGTGTAATAAATGATTATATAATATATTTTGATTTTATGCTAAAAATAATTTTTGAGAACAGAAAATTCTATATGTTATTTAATAAAGCAGGTGTGTCACAGTACATGAATAATATAATTTGGTGATATTTTTTTGTCTTGATATATTTTATAACTGATATCATATAATATTTAACGAAGGTGCTGGTCAAAATAACTGATTATTGATTTCTTCTTTTCATAAATATAAAAACATATGTATTGGGAGATATAAAAAAAAAAAAAAAAAAAAAAAAAAAAATTGGGTCTTATATTCTTGTTCTCATTCTAGGAGAGATATGTTGCCATTTTTCTTCTTTTCGTCATACATTTTTTTTAACATATAAAAATGGTGCATAACGTAAATGAAATTCGTCATTATTTTAGATAATGTGTCAATTTATCTATTAATTATTATGTGACCAGTCTATTACCAAATTTAACCTGTCATTTATTGAGCATTTACTTTAAATATCTCATCATGCCTCCCAAATCAAAGTTAAACATTGGAATACAACCGTTTGATGGCAATCCACAGACTGTAGAATTTTTTTTTGATCAATTATCTGATCTACAAGAGTTAAATAATTTTTCTGACAAAGAACTTTTTGTTCTTTTCAAATCAAAACTTGAAGGTAGTGCTTTACTTTTTTTTCTTGAAGCACAGTCTCAGTTCAAGAACACTAATTTCCAAGCCATTCGTAAAGCTTTTATAGACTATTTCTTACCCTCAAAAAAAGCTATTTCTCTCAAATCCTTGCAAAATTTAAAGTTAGATTCAAATGAATCGGTCAAAAATTTTGCATTTCGTCTGGATAAGCAGCTTCGCCTTGCATATCCCAAATTGGATCCTGCTGTTCTAAATTCACTAAAATTCACTCATTTTCTTGAGGCTTTGCCTAAACAAATCAAGAGAAAGATTTTAGAAGAAAATATTTCCTCATTTGATTTAGCTCTTGAACGAGCAAATTTTCTTCAAGATATATATGATTCACCTCCTAGAAAATCTCATGAGAATTATGATCAAGTTTATTGTTTAGATAGTGAAAAAGTTCATGATAAGTCTATGGCTTCTATTAATGTGCTCCATAAAACTCCTATAAAACATACGAAGGATAAAATTTATGTCAATTCTCAAACTACCTTCTCACCATCTGAAACTCAACATGAAAATTCTCATACTTATCGTAACCTAAAAAGAAAAGCTAGAACGTATTCACCTTCTCCAAATAGACGAGATGTTGCAGATAAACATAAAAATAATTTTCGTCAACAAAGGTCATATCGAAAACGTCCTTTTTATCAACCCACCTTCGACAAATTTTCTCACAAAAAAACTCTGCATCCTTTTATCACAAACAAAACGTTTTGCAATGTGCGTTTTGCGGAAAATTCAATCATCGTATGGACACATGCTACAAATTTAAAAATCTTCTCAATTCTTCTACCCAAAATTCTTCATCTCAATTTTCGTCTAATTCTCACAGAAAGAAAAACTACACTCCTTCTTCTGAAAATAAAAATAATGTCTATCATTTAAACAAATAGGGGAGACTGGTTCTACTGACCGCCTTCTCTCCCATAATTTTCATTCAGGGTCAGTACTCTGTAGTGACGAAAACAAGCGTCAATTTGACAAAAGCTCTTCAATCACCTTAGTATCATCCACTGCCGTACAGACATCCCCTATTCTACCTAAACTTAATAAATCTTCATGTTCTTATAATTCTGAGACATCCAAACAAGCTTTTGAAATTGATGATGGTGTACAAGAAAGACACGTCATCTGCAGTTCATTTAATAACTCGTATTCACTACCATACATCTCTATAAATATACAACATAATGAAATTTCCACTCTAATTGATACTGGCTCAAGTTTGTCCCTTTTGGATCAAGAATGCTTTAATAGCATTAAATCCAGAATTCACTACAAATTCTTATCCAGAAATGTTTCAGTGTCAACTATAAATTCTACTGTTTTTTTCAAAGGATGCATTGAAATCGCATTTAAAATAGACAAGTATTTTTTCCATCATGTTTTTTATCTTACACACATAAAAAATGTCTACTTTCAAGCCATTCTTGGGTTTGAGTTCATCAATAAGCATTCCATAACCATATCACCATCTTTTAAGTCTATCTTAATTAAGGATAAACACATCCCTTTTCACAGTCATAATGAATCCCCTACTTGCTATTATATGAATTCTGAATATACTTCTGAGAATATAAATGTGCCAGACTCTTTTAATTCACACAAAATGCCTTATTATGAAAGTTCTATATCAAATACTCTAAGTAATGGTACTTATATTAATAATGCATATGGAAATTCTGGTGACAACAATGTACAATTAGTCAATAATTATGCAACCTACCCTTACAATTATAATGTTCAAAACAATGATTTATTTATAAATAATGTTGCTAATACTGCTATGAATTATCATAATCCATATATTGATGGTAATTTTACTTATTTCCCTAACTATTTTCCAACTGATTATGGTAATATTGTGAACTATTTATCTACTAATAATAATATGCCTGACAAAAATTTCACATCTGAAAGTGCTAATGACATTAGTTATATTGGTGAAAAACATAGTAATTTGAATGTTGGTAATAAAATTTTGGTGAATTCCAACATGGTACAAACACTTAACCGTGAACTTATCCCTCCTAATTCTTTTGTTTATTTACATGTCAAGTACTTGAATTCTCCATCTGAATATTTTATTTTTAAACCAGCTTTAAAAAATAAAGGTCTTGTTTTCTATGAATCACTGCATTCTAACTCTTCAATTCAAAATAATTTATTTTTGGTTGTATGTCAGAATATATCAAAGCTGGACATTCATTTAAATAAAAATTCAATTATTGGCGAGTGCATTAATGTTGAGGAGATCGATATTGAAAAATATTCCTTTGATTTAGATTTTGAAAATGAATATTGTAACTTAATTTTACCATCTGAAGAAGTTAAAAGAAAACGTGTTCAAGAACTGTCTCCAAATGATTTTGACCTAAAACACTTACCTCCTCATGAAAGAGACTCTTTAACAAAATTATTGTGCAGTAAAGCTCTAGCTTTTTCCAAATCTCTGGACACTTTAGGTCATACCGACCTGGTTAATCCTCAATTTTCAATGTTAAATTCTCACCCAGTGAAAACCTACCTTTTCCTGTGCCACAGGCACTCGAGCAAGAAGCTCTTGACCAAATTAATCAAATGCTAAATGCTGGTATTATAGAAAGATCGAATTCATCTTGGGCGTGTCCTATGCTTCTTGTTAAAAAGAAGAGAACTGATATGTCAAAGCCTCAAAAATATCGTTTGGCGTTGGACTTAAGATTGCTAAATTCTATTATTATCCCATCTTCATATCCTCTTCCAAGAATTCAGAATCTATTGGTGCAATTATCAAAATTTAAGTATTATACTACTCTTGACTTGCCGTCTGCATACTGGCAGATTGCAGTACCTAAAGAAATGCAAGACAAACTCAGTTTTACTACTCCATGGGGAATTTTTACCTATCTGCGTCTCGTTTTTGGCTTGAAGACAGCTGCGAGCACTTTTCAACAATTGATTGATTCAGTTATTCAATTATCTGAAATTGATTCGTGTTATGCATACCAAGATGATATTGTGGTTGGCGCTAATTCCTTTGAAGAGATGGTCACGAAGCTCACAAAGCTCTTAGACACTCTTATTGCTAATAACATAACTCTTTCTCCTGAAAAATGTTCATTCATGAAAACTAGTATTAACTTTTTAGGCTTCCAACTCACGGATCATAAAATTCTTCCTATTACAAATAATATTATAAAAATCACTTCTTTCCCAATGCCTAAAACCAAGAGGCAGACAAAAAGTTTTATTGGACTATGTTCATTTTATAGATCAATTATACCTAATTTTTCTAAATTGATTTCTCCTCTCATTGAGGTTACCAAATCTAAAAATAAGTTTTGTTGGAAATCTGAACAAGAAAATGCATTTAATAAATTGCAAGAAATTTTCTTTCAAAAACCTATGCTAAATCTTCCGAATTGGGATGAGACCTTTTATGTTAATACTGATGCATCAAAGACAGCTCAGCTGTTCTTATGCAGAAATTTGATGGTGAACTTAGACCCATTTCGTATTATTCCAAAACTTTATCTCAGTCTGAAAAACAATATCCAGCCATCAAATTGGAACTTTATGCCATTTACAAAGGTATAATGGCTTTTAAAAATTACATTTTTGGTCGACCCTTCATTCTTTTATCGGATGCCAAACCCCTCAATAATTACAAAAAAGCAACATCACCTGCTGACATCACTACTCGTTGGATGTTAGAACTATCTGAATACTCGTACACATTCCAACATGTACCGGGCAAAGAAAATGTGTTAGCAGATTTTCTAAGTAGAACACCTCACATTCCTGCTGAAGATCTCCATACTAATCCAGATCTTATTTCTACACAAGAACCCCTACCAATTGTTGATAATCAAAAGGATTTACATAATGAAATTGCTCGCTTTCCATGTGGTTTAATTGGCAAGCACACCACACCTGCCATCTTCAAAGTGACTCTCCACCTCCAAATAATGACAATAATGAAGACCCATTATTAGAAATTTTTGATCACACCATCTTCTCTGAACAACAAAAAGACCCTAAAATTAAGAAAATTTATGAAGATCTTAAAGCTAACAAAAAATCTAAAAGTTTAAATGGCTATTATATTAATCCAAATAATGATTTACTTTGCTACAATGGACATTTTTCTTCAGAAGATATTGAGCTACATAAAGCTGTTTTACCTTCGTCATTTAGAGCAAAAGCCTTAAGGATTGCTCATGTTACTCATACTGGAATTCATAAAACTATTGTTAATTTAAAGAAAAGATTTACCTGGAAAACCCTTGTTTCTGATGCCATTAATTATGTCAACTCTTGTGAAATTTGTTTAGTAAACAAAAATCATAAAAAAACAATGCTCCATATTTACCTGCACCATTACCTACAGCTCCTAATCAAAAAGTTTCGATGGATTTACTTGGCCCATTGAGAAATCGCCAATATGTCATGACCGTTATTGATCATTTTTCTCGTCATTTAGAATTATATGCCTTGAATAACATCAGCGCGGAATCTGTTACCAAAGCTCTATTACATTACATTTCTACTCATGGAAAGCCCGAATTAACACTTACTGATCATGGCTCTCAGTTCACTAGTGATATGTTTTCTTATTTCAATAAAAAGCTTGGCATAAAGTTGGAACACAGTTCGGTAGCCCATCCCCAGGCTAACGGATTAAGTGAGCGATGTAATACTCAAATAAAATCGTCTGTGAATACAATGGCTTCCCAAGGTTTTGATGTACCAACTACTCTAAAAATTCACCAATCCATATACAACGCTACGCCTCATCCTGCTACAAAATTCACTCCAAATCTTCTTCATTTTGGAAGAGAGGTAAATGACATTTATGCTAATTACAAAACTCAAGCTTCCTGGAAAATTCTCAACACTGCTTATGAAATTCACAAATTAATGGATGTTATTGAGAAAATATACTATCAAGCTTACAAAAATAACGAATCTTCTAGACAAAAAATGTACCAGAAATCAAGAGAAAAATTAAAATTTGCCAACGTCAATGTTAATGATATTGTTTACGTAAAATTTCCCAGTGTGTTTAACAAAAAAATACAAGGCCCATACATGGTGATGAAAATAATTTCTCCTGTACTTATTCAAATTCAAGATTATAATAATAGTCATGCATCATCAATGTTGATTCACACTAACCGAATCTTGAAACTTCAAAAAAGAAATGAAGCATTGCAATATCCTTCAGTTTCTTCTAAAGATGCATCACATGATCAAACAACTGTTGATAGTGCATCTTCTGCTCCTGTGAGACAACATTTTCCTACTCAAGTTTCTAATCATGATGCTGCTTGTAACACATCTCCTCAAATTCTCACTTCTTCTAAGTGCCAACAAACATCTTCATACTCGTGTAAATCGGTACATTCGCAGGCTCCTGCTAATAACACTCACACTGCTGTGAGAAACAAGTCTACTCAATGCAAAAATTATGATCTTCGCCCTCGCACACATAAAATGTGTAAAAAATAAACTAATCTTCTTTTCTTTTTTCAGGATGACTCTTGATTTGTAACAGATTCAGTAAATACTAGTTCGACTGGATAGTCGAGTACGAAGAGTGACTATATAATTTTTTTTGATTTCTTCTTCCAAGCTGCAGGCAGCTATTATATATATTTTTTTATTTTTGTTTAAGTCATCTTCTCCTTGATGCAATGCAATTGTCATCCTGCAAAAGTATGTAAGTTTTTAATTATTCATTGCATTTTCTACTAAACCATAATTATTGTAATATGTATATATACTCTCAAATAGGCCATATACTGGTACTTCTAACCTTACAAAACCTTTAATTTCAATAGTTGGAGCTAAATTGAGAAGGAATTTGTCTTTTATATACTTGTTGAAATATTGTGTCAGTATTTGAATTATTTTGACAAATGTTTATTCTACAAAAGAAAAGTAAATTGTTATTGGTGTAAGGGAAACATGAGTACTCATGACATCAATTTCCCTATTGTGACTTATATAGTAATTTTTACAATGCATGCATGCTCTAACATTTAACCTCTTTTAACATTTAAAAAAAAATGAATGATAAAGTTATGCATACTAATACTTCTACTTTTATTGTTGACCTATTAAAAAAAATCAATGATTCTGAATAAGTCTTTTTTTGTTTGTATGTCTCTGAGTATTTGAAAGTTCATAAAGATGAAAACAAAAAAAAGGATTTTTGTTTGTACTATAATCATACTTTGGATCCAAAGATATTTGTTTGAGTCATTATATATTTACATAAAACAAATACTTGTTATCTGACAAATAAAACATGATCACATGTTTTTTAAAAAAAATGTTTGAATGTTGGAATTGAACATATTCAAGATATTTGATAAAAATTTTTGACATAATAGATTTTTGTTTGTAAATTGACATTATTAAAGTCATATGCTAGATTGATATATTCATGTAAGTTCCTTTTATCAGAGTTTAAATATACTCTCTTTATTTTATTTACTTTGAATATAGTATTGAAAGTGTTTTTGAAATTATTTTAAATTTATGTTGAAGTTGTTCAAGAATATCCTTTTATGAGAGTATAAACATTCTCTCTTTGAAATTTGTTTATATTTACTTTGAAGGTATTTTCATTGGAGAATAACATTGTCTTTTTTCTAAGAGTTTACATATGCTCTTTTTGGAATTTGTTTATATTTACTTTGAAAGTGTTGTTGTTGAATGACACTAAGCTTATTCAGTTAAGATTAGTTAAAGTCTTAAAAAGGTACTATATGTAGATATATATATATACTTTTATGAGAGCCTAAATATTCTCTCTTGACCATTTGTATACCTTTTTTTTCAAATTTTTTATTATAAAAATTCTCAACTTAGATATTCATTGAATTTAATGATTGTCAACATGTGTCCTTTGAAACCATTTACTTGTGTATACAGTTATAGTGTAGTTCATTTTGATGTCAACTGAATATGTATACATGTTGTTGTTTTTATACTCAACTATTATTTTTACATATCCTAAAATTTAATTATTATATTGCATTTGTACAGCTTAACAAGAGACAGCTAATAATTAAAGACTGTTATTTTTGCAAATATATAGACTTTAACAATTTTTTGTCTGATACATGATAACTGCTTCTGGAAGAAACTTAATTATTGTATACCTTTTATTTTAATATTTGCTATCTTTTCATGTATGAGCATAAGAACTGCTACTATGATAATAATTTTTATTATTATTTAATATCATGTAAAGCAATTATTGGTGTTCATACAATTTTTACTAGTTCATTTATTTTGTATGATTATTTTATATTTTTGTACATATTTTAGAAAATATTGTCTCGATGAAAAAATTATTGAATTTTTTGTCATCTCTCCAATATTTTCTTTTGGGGAAGCCCGGGTAAATATGTGGTGGTTACTCGAAAACCCCTGCCATATTTTATTTTAATTTAATTGTATCAACTATTTTATTAGCCATCATTCTTTTTTTCATTAATGTTCTCATTTTAAATATTATTTCGATTTCGTCTCTTTTAATGCCTTCTCCTGTAAATATTTCTTCCTTACGTAGCTTTTCGAATGTTCTAAAACGGTAAAATGTTGCTCAAATTCATTCCTTCCAGTTTAAAATGCTTCTAGAAGCTTCTCCAATGTTCTATGGGTGGTTACTTCCGTTTAATCAAGCCCTCCCCTTGGCCTATGAAATTAAATTCTACTGATGACGTGATTTAGGCAGTTAAATTCCTGGACACCTTTTTGGCTTTGCTTCTTTAAAGTACTATCATATTTATCCTATTAAAATCATATTTCCCTATGTATTTGTACGTAGCTTGGCTTGTCTCTCTCACTTCGCCCATTCTAGCTTTGCCAACTTGGCGTGTTGCGATATTACAGCAACCCTTTCTCTTTGCACTCCCCTCTGTGACGGCCGGTTGTCAGTCGAGTGGATGTTTTGCAGTGAGTAAGACACCTCCATCGCTCCGGCCTAATCCTTCTGGTGGTTTGTCGGCCGTTGTAATTTTGAATGTGCTGAGGCGTACAGAATGGAATTATGTGTGGATTTGTACAGTATCGGTTGCACTATCCGGTATTATGTCAACTGCAGCTCTTCAAAATTTTCTTTTTCATTTCATATTTTTTACGAAGATCATTTCCTTGAAAGCTTTATAAAAAAATGTATATATTTTTCTCGCAAAAAAAGAAGTTTTGATTTTTGAAGATTCGCTTTAAAAAAAAAATGTAATTCTATTGATGATGGCATCCCCAGGAGAAAAAGAGAGAGATCTTCAGATGCATTTTTTCCTTTTATAATTGAAGATGTTGCGAATTTGTATTTGATCTATAATATTATGATAGATCGCTCCTATCAAGTGAATTCATAACGAAAATTATATTGAAATAACAACAATGTCTTCATTATTCTTCATAAAAAATATAATAAACAAATAAAGTTGTGTTCTTCAATTTTCAAGTAATCGTCTCAAGTGATTCTTTTCTTCATGTTGTCTTAAATCATCATTCTTCAAGTCTCAGGTAATATCTTCTTATTTATTTTATTTTCTCACAAGTTTCTTGATTTAACATTATCATTAAGAATAATCTCTGTCAAGAGCATTCAAGGTATTTTTGTCATGTCTTTATGGGTTTTTTGCTGGCCCGCATTCAACACAAATGCACTCCCACTATTATGTTTGGCCTCTTAGATGGAACGAAATAGAAAAGCGTTCCTATCCACTTTCTAAACACAACAATGTGTAATACATCCATGTTTTTAAATCCAAGTATTTTCTATGTTTACGCACTATTTTCTATATTTTCGCTCTCAAAAACAACAAATTACCGTGATTCGATTTCGGTCTAAAAAACCGCTTTCAATATCCTTACTTATAATTATGTGTAATACATCCATGTTTTTAAATCCAAGTATTTTCTATGTTTACGCACTATTTTCTATATTTTCGCTCTCAAAAACAACAAATTACACATTTGATTTCTAATGTTAGATACTCATATATACGTTAATATTTAAAATTATTTAAACAGTTTTGAAATGGTAAAAATTTTATGCAATATATAACTGTATTTGTTAATGATATTTCACTGCACGATTTTTACAAGATTTGTGACAAGAAATCCTTAGGTTTTGTATATTTGGCAGGGAAAATGGATAATTGTCATTACAATAAGTGAGTCTTCGTAGTTTTGGTTATTGCTGGAAAAAATTTTATCACTTTCCGAAATGTCGAAAAATAAATTACTAAATATTAAATAAAACTTAATTTGTGAGACGCGCACAAAATCAATCTGATTCAAGCGCCAAAATACATTTACATGGCCTATTTAAAATACAGTTCAAAATATTTCTCTCTATATTTATTGACATTTTGAAAGATTTTTGAAGTTCAAATTGTCACACTGCAACTTTATAATATAGTGTTTTTTGTTGTTGTTGTTTTTGTCACAAATGTTACATGACGTGCATTACATGCAATGACGTTACATTTTTTAAAATTGTCGAAAAAGGTGTAATTTTATAGTAAATAACATGTTTTGGAAGTTTTAGAAGAAAGTCACAATTCAATCACAATGTGACGTCACTTAGTGGTTGCATTTTGGTCAAAGATGTGACGTGACCACAGTGACTCACAGGGACGTCACAGTGACGTCACTGTGACCATTCATGCTATGAGGGAAGGGATCGAAATGGCTAGAGACCGAAATGTCTCGGGCGTTGTGAAATGGTTGGACCAAAACGTCCTGCTTTCCGGAAGCAAGGACCAGAGACGGAGTAAACCTTGTTTCAGCGCATCTAACGACCTTCTTGGAGAAGGACTTAAATCAACAACTTGTTTGTCAAGATAGTCCCAAGGATTTTTTAACGGATACAGATCTGTAGAGTGTTCATGCCATTCCATTTGTTTAAAACCGTGACCCTGAAGATAGTCTTCAACAACCACAGCTCTGTGAGATCCATCTGTCAGAATGGAGTGGTTTTCCCAATGGCACCGGCGTATAGGTAGACATATGGATCAAAGATCTCATCCCGATATTTCACACCAGTCAGACTTCCTACATGGAATACATGTAAGTCAGTGTGACCACCGAGGAAAATTCCTGCCCAAGCCATGATTCCGCCACCTCTGTACCTGTGTGTTTAAAGTGTTGGTTGATGGTATCTGGTGCATTGTTCCCTAAAGATCAGCAAACACCCCGAATCGTTCTTCAATGTGAATATGGATTCGTCTGAGAATAGTACAGAAACCCACTGCTGTCTAGTATATTATTTGACCTTTTTATGCTAAATTAATCTGAAATAAATAATTTAAAAAGAATATTTTACGCACATTGGATTTTTTCCATCTGAGATTCTTATCTCTGGTGCTACAGAATAGTTTGCAACGACAGTAGAAAGTCTTCTCCTTTGGGCTGAAAGAGCTAGAAAATGGTTTTATACAGGTGTTGTAGCTTGTTATCGACCCTGGAACGTGTTTTTTTTATCCGAGAGCATTGGGCATTATGAGACACATTGAGACATCTAATCTCATCAGCCTGTGACAGTCAAATTTCCGTCCATCCAATCGACCGTCATCTTAACTAATCGGGCAAACGACTTCTCCTAGACATTGCTAAACTCTATTGAATATTGTCAATGAAACTGCCAACAGTTGAAAATCAACAAGACCTACGCATGAAACTGTGAAAGCTTGTTATTTGGAAATTTTTCTTTCATTCATATATGTCTGCCTTTTTTTATAAAATAAAAGTGATAGCTATCGTTTTAGGATAAGTTTTTTTTTTAAGTTCCTTATTATCATTCGTATACGCTACGAAATTCATCGTTTCTATCAGTTTTTATGGTGAGCTTCGAAAAACATGTTGTATTTTAACTTTTGGAAGCTATTTTTTGATTTTTGATTAAAACTTTTGAGATTTTTTTATTTTAATTTTATGAAAGTTAGTAACAGGAAACATTCGAAAGAGCGGCAAGAAAACCTCAAATGGGTGAAATGGCGCCCGCGGGTACTGTGTTAGACAATGGATAGTCCAGATTTAGATTATTCTTTATTTATTTATTTATTTATTGAAATATAAATGGATCATTATTATTTTCCATTAGTAGCTTAAAATAACTTTCAAACTGCCTTACGTTATCAAATATCATTTTTCTTCCTACACTCAAACATAACAGTATCTGTTTGAAACGAACATGGCGGAAGCGTCAAGTTTTTGTCAACAAAGAATTCTACGTGTTCGCGTGTCAAGCTGTCATAACAGAATCCCATTCAAACGGTTACTTCACTTCGATATGTGCGAGTGCGAAGCGAAGGACGTTGCGATCACGTGATCATTTTTTTGAAAACATAAAATTCATAGCTTAACAATCGGAAATAGGAAGAATCTAAATGCATATTCTTTAAAAACGGAAAAAACCTTCGGAATTTTTTTCTTTGCCGTTTAGGAAATGGCTATGAACACAAAGCGAGATAAAATTATGACTAAAAAACAGGCATTTCAATAAAAAAAAATCAATGTCATTGAATGATGGAGAGGTTATTGTTTTCGCATGTTTTCCATAAATATTGATAGAATGTGAACTGTCATTTTTTTTCTACGTTGTTATTACAATTTTCAGATTTTAGGTAGATTTCGCAAGAAACATGTACTATCTGTTAGATTCTCCCTTATGTTGGAATTTTTGAAACTTTTTTGCAGATCTACTAAGATTATGACCCATAGTTCCCCCAATTAAAAACTTTATCTGTCTCTCTATATCACTTTCTTATGGACATGATAACTTCCATAATTCTTTATTAATCTTTTCCAAACTGATACACAAAAATCAAGGGGTAGAATATTTCGGTCTAGTTCGTTAATGGGCAAAATCGGACCAAGGCGAGGGGAATAGGGAGGGGTTTTGTGAAAACCGAAAAAAAACCCTCATAACTTCTGTATTATAATACGTATTCAATCAATTTAAAGCTATTATTACTTCTAGAAGAGGACCAAAAATTTATGCATAACAAATTTTTGATAAAATTTAAGGGGGGGGGGGGGGATTGGGTTTTAGAGAGAAAAAAAATATAACTTCGTCAATTTTCAGGATATTAAATCCTATTAAATTTATTATAAATCTTCTTATAATACTATCAACAACTTTTATATTGATAATTTTTTGATATGATCAAATGCCCCCCCCCCCCCCAAGAAAACGAAATTAAAACAAAAATAAAAAAAGGGAATGGGGGAGAGGGGTTGAATATGAAAAAAAAAAATCATAACTTCATCAATTCACAAGATATCAAATCAGCTTAAATTTATGATAAATTTTTTTAATATTATCTACGATTTTTATATCGATTTTTATATATAGTTTTTGATAGGTCAAATTCTTACAGAAAAAACAAATTAAAATTACATAGCAGTTTAAGAAAAAAAAATCATCGTGTACTCAAATTCAAACTGTTTTATTCTGACTCATTTTTAAATTCATTTTCACTCTCAGACGCATCCAACTGGCAGGTTCTCTTATTCAGAAACATATAATGTACCATATTAGTCGTTTTTAATAGAGGTGGAATATATTTTTTAAAAATGCTGTCAAAGTGGACATTTTGAACGAATTTCCCGAAGCAACAGTGCTGGAAACGTAAGATATGGTCGTACTGAAAAAATGACGAATGAAGAAAAAACTACCTACAAATTCTTTATTTTTCATACAAAAATGTATTATTTTTAACTGCGCGACACAGTAAAGAAACAGATTTATACTTATTTACTCTAGTATCTAGTACGCATATCTCATTGCGGATTTTAATTAAAAGACTAATGTTCTAAAAAATATGCATGAGCATGTCAAAATGCTTTAAACTCGTTTGAGGTTTCTATAGGACTTAAAAGATTTTTTATTTTCATTTTTTGTATTGTTTCATAAGTAGAGAAACTGGTGGCAGCATCCTACTGCTAAAACACTTTTTTGTTATACTGTGCTGCACTGTAGCAAGGGAAATGAGGATTTTAATGAGTTTTTAAATATAGTAATTATTGTACTATATTTCTTACCTTAATAAAATTGTTGTAAATTAAAAGTATTATCTTTTATTTATATGAATTTCATTCTACCATTGGTAAATGATCCGAACTATTTACAACTAATTGCAAAAGCTAAAATGACAAAAATATATATATATATATATATATATATATATATATATTCAGGTTAAAGTAAAATGAATAACATTTAATTTATTTTGTGAATTTTGGATAAAATTTCTATTTTTCATTTAGCTAATGTTTGGAGATCTTTAGACAGGTGTCATATTATCTTGACTAAAAAAAGAATGATGTAATTATTAATTTAGCCTAATTAATTAATAATTTGTATAAGTCTGATGGAATTAATTTACCTGAGATTATAGAAAGAAGACATTTTTTGTACCTTACAAAGTTGAAAATTATGTGCTAAGTTCTTAAAGAATAACATTTTCTTCTATTTTTGTCATTTGGGAGAAACCTATTTCTTCCGACCGGTTTTTTCCATGTTTTTTTTCCGTGGTTTTCCCACTGTGGAAGAAACTTGCCAACCCTCATGGTGAGTAAGTATTACTATGCCCCCCCCCCCCCACACACACACACACTCCCACAGTGACTAATTTAATGTGTTGTTAAAATCTTTATAACATAATTTTTTATCTAAAATAGTATCACGCTTTAAAAACATTCCAGATTTTGTATTGGTAAGTACATGCTTGGAGATTCAAAATAAATAATAATCATAATAATATTAACTCAAGCTTCTCGCTTAGTCACCGTTCCGAATTATGCACGGTACTGAATTGGTATTTTCAGCCGCGTGTTAAGGAGAGGTCAGTGCATGTGAATAATTTTCTCATCTATTCTTGAGATGTAAGCTAACAAGTAATGAACTCTTCTAATCCTTTACAACGAATCCTTATAAATTGCTTAATCCCTTCACAATAATTTCAGTCGAGTGCTTCTTACACGACTATTAACATGCATCCCTGTTTTACGAGCGAACATTTTGATCCTTTGAGCAGTTGAGGTCGCTGGCTTTAGCTAGGCTCCTCTATGCTATCCTGTTGTATGATCATCTTACGTGATGTATTGGAATTCTCTGATTAAAAAAAAAAAAAAAAAATTATATTTATATATGGAAACGTCCGTTGAAGGCCCTTTTATCGCATGAGCAAATCGGGACTTTGCCCATGATCTCCGGACTTCAACCCAATGTAAAAATGTTAATTTGGTTACAAAAAAGCCTTATAAATTATTAACTGGAATATCATATTGTAAATAATAAAAATGTATGTTCGGTAGTACTGTTAATGTATGTCAAAATGGGAATGAGTTTGAATTACCCCTCCCCCCCCCCGGAAGGGGCTCCGGGATTCCCCTAAAAGTTTAAAGCGAAAGCTGAGTCTTTTAAGGAATAAGACAATTGCTTTGGTTTTGGATTTAGTTTTGCTTCGTAAATTGGTTTTGTTGTTTTTGGTTTAAAGTAAATATATATAAAAATAATAAGCAAAATTTATTTTCAACTTATCCCTCAATAATTCTATGAGTTTTTAAAAGGTCGATTACGGGAGCGAAGCCGCGGGCAAAAGCTAGTATTGTTTATACATTACACATATGACTCACCATCAACTCTATTTGAATAATGTTGCAACGGTTCAAATGGATCCCTCCTAATTTATCTTTGCCCAATGCCCCAATTAGTCATGATCGGAGCCTGATCCATTCAGAAATTTTGTGACAATTCGAGAAAATTTTCATAAATAATTAAGATGAAAATTGATATAATCAGTTAAACACGATTGTGTTTCATTCACGTAACATATATCAAATTTGTAGCAAAAAAGCATTTTAGTTGTTCTATATATTAAAACAAAATTGTGTTATGCTTGTAACATTCTGGTCGAAAGAATAATATGTATATATATATTATACAGACAAGCAAAATACGTTTTGTTACAAATTAGATATAATTTATGAGAGAGCAACACAATGGTATTTAACTGATTATATCAATTTTTATTTTAATTATATTTTTGATAAAATAATTGGAATTTTTCAAGAAAATTTTGTCGCATGGTCACAAGAGTAATAGTGGACGTTCCCATATCTATCAGTACGTGGTTTCCCATAACTTCGTCGCTTTTACGGTAGAATAGACATTTTATTAAATCTATACTTATAAAAAATATTTTGTCCTCAGTGACTGATAATTAACGCACAGCCCAAACTATTGCATTTAGAAGTATGGAAATTGGCGAGAAAATACTTCTTATGACATAAGCGTGCACTAAAACGGAATTTTTGAAAATTGTTTTCTCTAAAAAGGGCAAACAGGGGGTCGAAAATTATGGAACGTTTTGCTACATCTCAGCAGTTGTTTAAGGTGTGAGCGTGAAATTCCACAATATAAATTTACTGAAAAAGTAATTAAACACATATTTCAGCGATTTTAGAAATTCTCCCTCCTAAGGCGGTTAAAAAGAGGTCGAAAAAATTAGCAGATTTGGCTCAGCAGTCGTTTGAAGTAGGAACGTGAAACGGCAGAAAAAAAAAAAAAAAAAAAAAAATACTATGAAGAAAATGTTAGACACGCATTACAGCGGTTTTAAAATTTTTTCCCCGAGGTGATTAAAGCGTGGATAAAAAAACTTTTTTTGGATCCATCATGTAAATTATCATCGGAAAGCCCTCGGACTACTCTTTCATATTATGAATCTTTCTTCCCATTCCCCAATCTCCCCCTCCAACCTGCCGGACGGCAGTTTCGAACTTTTTACAAATAGTAGTGTTTTATAATTTTAGATCGGACTTTTTTACGGGGCCCTCCGATAAATATTATTTATAATGCATGAAAATCAAACTGACCAGTGTAGTGGGCAAAGGGTGCTAGTAAATATATAGTTTATTAGGCCTATAATCATTGAATGTCGTCCTTTTAGCTCAAAACAAACTTGTTTTGTAAAAATGAAATCATTATCTGTAGTTTATATACACACAATATATTGTTGTCATATGTAGGTCATTTTTGTCCCTTTACGGCAGTTAAAACCTAAATAAGACGCCCAAAGTCTTAAATGAGTCAATGTGTTTCACGTGGGGGTTTAGCAAAGTTTCAGTTGCAGGGGAACATTGTTATATTCTATTCACACCACTATTTTTTTTAAAAATATACTTCGTAGCATATTTCTCTTGCAAAATGCTCTCGAAGCGTGTGTAAAATATTTCTGTTTTGAAAAAGTAATGCAAGGTACCGGGTGTCCAGTAAATGACTGACCCATTTTGAATGTAAATAACAAAAAAACTGTTTGAGATAAAAATGCGCGGCTTGCCGTATTGTTATTAGAATATAAATAAATTTTAAAATATGCACTTTGTTAATGTAATATAATAATATATAAAAATAATGATATATAAAATAATATCTCAGTCTCAAGACTGAGGAGGTGAAGTATAATACAGATGGTTCAATCATAAGTATTATTTTAAATAAATTTCAACCAACGTACCCTATTTCTGAAGCTGATTCGAGAGTCGATTCAACATATAGATTCATATTCGACAACATATAGCTTCAGATTCAGCCGAAAATCTCATATTTATGAAAATTAGAGTCATGTCTCTATTCAAACAGCCTGTTACTACCAGCGAGATATTTTTTTCCGAAATTTGAACTATATTAACAAAGTACATGTTTAAAAATTTATTGATTTTCGAATAACAATATCGCAAACCGCGCATTATTATCTCAAATCATTTATTTGTTATTTAAGTTCAAAATGGGTCAGTTATTTACTGGACACCCGGTAGCATTAAAAAATATTCGCCTGTAATTAAAATTTTTGATAACCCCATATATATATATAAATTAAAATATGATTATTTTTATTAAGATGTTTTAATTTTATTTAAATCTCATTTGTAGCATTTTTTATACTAGATTACTTTTGGAGTTGAAAGCTATTTACTGATATTCTTGTGCATTATATTATTGTATCTGAATCTGAAGTTCTGAAGCATAAGAATTGATAACATGGAATTAACTGATATAAATACTGCAACCAGGCTTACACTGCGGAAAGACAACTTCCTTTTCAGGATTTTTTACACGCATACACAGAAGCTCAGGCATTTAATCGCAACGAGATGCTTTATTTACTTGCATGATTAAATGCGAGTATTATTTTGACCTCTGCTCCGAGATCCGGAAAAAAGTTATCAATGCTCACAAAAAGAAACTAGAAACACGTGTACAGGGAATAGAAACTGAAACTGGTCCATGAGGAGAGTCTTCTCTTCCTTGCAAACCCCCGTTCCGTAATGTTAAACCAATGGGCAAGTGATTTTCGAATTACTTGTTTAAATTTGAATATTTTTAAACGATTTTTTTTAGACTGAATAGCTGAGCTTGATTTTT
Organism: Maratus speculifer; assembly: GCA_964019185.1. NCBI lineage: Eukaryota > Metazoa > Arthropoda > Arachnida > Araneae > Salticidae > Maratus > Maratus speculifer. The sequence continues at coordinate 158,004,998 of OZ025300.1, forward strand.
AGTATGATTGTTTTTTACTTTTTCGGTTATGTTTTCAGATATATTTTTTAAAAGTACTTTGAGTTTCAAAACCGATTCCAAAAGTAAAAGTACTTTTAAAAAAAATCTGTAACCAAGTTCGAAAAAGTAACAAATAGTCATACTAAAGATCAAACTCAGCTATCCTATACAAAAAAAAAAAAAAAAAAAAAAAAAAAAAAATCGTTTAAAAATATTTAAATTTAAACGAGAAATTCGAAATTAACCTGCCCATTGGTTTAACCCTTTCCGGCACACTGTGCCCAGTCCGGGTTACCTAATTTTAATTCCAAACTTGCATACGGCATCTATAATATTTCAATAAAATTTTGCTTTTACAATGAAAGTTTAAATTTAACGGACTCTTAATTTCTAAGAAAGTCGTTTGTAATTTCCGGTGACAGTCGATAATTTCTCATTTTACTAATAGAATTTACGCGTGCTGGAAAGGGTTAACATTACGGAGAGGGAGTTTTCAAGTGAGAGAAGACTCCCCTAAATGCTGTTCTCAAATCCTAACTTACTTTCTCATACAACTACGAAATCATTTTCATCCCTATGTGTATAAAAACTCGAGATTCCAAAAAATTAAATCAAATTTTAAAATTAAATTTTAAATTTAAAGTGAAACATGTTTCAAAAAATACTGTTAAAGTGGGTATTTTTATCTGATTGCTGGGAAATGAAAATTAATAAAGTGTTTGTTAGATAACAAAATAAACTTATCTCTGTTAGAATAAACCTTAACTGTGTTACTTCAATTTTGAATATAATTTATTCAGACACTTCTCTCCGGGAAGGATTTCTATGACTCTGGAAGGAAGGATATTAAAGAGTTCCGGGAGGCATATTTCAGATGTGTATATTGCTGAGACGATTACTGTTTCTAAACCAATAGGAGACCGTCATTATCACGGTCAAGTACACGCCCACACAGTTTGATTGACAGGAACTCGTGGACAATTGATCGTGTGTGTTTATTATTTATTTGTACTCGGATTGTTTGAATTTGTACTCGGTAATTAAAAATTAAAGGTACGAAAGAATTTTTTTTTTTTCAAAATGACTGAATTTTATTTACTTCAATTAGAAATTATACTTCCTCTGATCCTGAAATAAATAAATAAATAAATAAATAAAAATTAAAGTAAGAATTTTGCTTATACGGATATTTTCGCAGAATACTTTTTTTCCCATTTGTTTAATATATATATAAATCATTTTGGAACGATATTTAGAATATTAAAAGGGTTTGAAATATTTTTTTTTAAATGTCTTATTTATTAATAAAAGACAGCCTCCAATAATTAAAAAAAAAAAAAAAAAAAATCACCAACGGACTCTCGGCCCGCGATGGACTCGAACCCATATCCTCCGGTTTCAAGCTCGACGCTCTAACCATTCAGCCAGTCAGCTCACTTTCATCCGCAACAAGGTTATCGTTATAATTAGCACCGTCAATTGTCCAC
>OZ025300.1:158006584-158029584 GCA_964019185.1 Maratus speculifer
GAGTTCCTGTCAATCAAACTGTGTGGGCGTGTACTTGACCGTGATAATGACGCTCTCCTATTGGTTTAGAAACAGTAATCGTCCCAGCAATATACACATCTGAAATATGCTTCCGGGAGGGGGAATTTCACTCTTTAACCATGATAAACATAAACTCTCAAATCTTCCAGAGAGGAATGCCCCTTCAAGTCAGCCTTAAATTCACTTGTTTCCTTCAATTCATTATGACTTAATTACATGATGTACAGGAGTTATCCTGTTATCACATATGTTCATCATCTAAATATTGTAGTTATAGCTCGGATGAATGAAATTAGTACTGCAGTTCGCAGCCATGTGTCTAATAAATAAGAGTAAATTTTGTCAGTCAAGTATCGCCCGGATAGTTTAATAGATGGAGCATTGACTCAGCAAGCCAAGATATTTAGATTCTGACATGGGCATTTTTATCTCTGTTAGAATAAATCTCACCTATGCTACTTCAATCGTGAATATAAACTGTAATAAGTTATTTTACATATATTGGAAAATAGAAAACATTGATCGATTTTGGCTCCTGAATCGTATTTAAAAGTTTATCTTGTGGACTCTTGTGTGTTGTAAATTGCTGTATCTTGTAAATTTGTAGATGCTCTATCTTGTAATCTCTATCATGTTGAAGCCATACAGAGTGTTACAATTACGGTATAGCAAAATTAAGATGAAATTGTCAACATCATACTGCAGTGCTGCAATAACCATTGAGCCAAATCATAATGGCACTATACGCACTCTTACGATTACGGGGTGAAAAATAAAATAAAATAAAAATCACGATGCAGCTGTCGATATTATACTGCAATACTGTTGTAATCATTGTTCAAGATCATGTTGAAATCACACGCACTATTACAGTTACGACATAACGAAATCAAGGTTCATTATATTGTAAACAAGGTGTATTATATTGTAAACATTATACTGCTATGCTACGAAAATGATTGAATCAGATCACGTTGAGGAAATATACAATGTTACAATTACAGCATAAAAAAAATCAAGATGCGACAGTCGACATTATACTGCAGTGCTACAATAATGATCCAGACAATTTTTTTGACATCTAAGAAGTATGGGTTTTTTTATCAACAATGGTCTAAATTCAATGAGATACCGTGTCTTTGAATAAAGCTTCAAAATTATTTGCAAAAACGCAAGAGTATATCTCTAACTTCTAACCTTATAGGTTTCCTGCAGTAGAAGCATTTTTAGGTGCGTTCGTAATTATGTAAATACGTAGCACCTATAGTGCTCGTTCAGTCCGTCCGTCTGTCTGTCCGCATATAACAACGCAAAAACTATCCAACCGAATCGTTTGAAATTTAAAATACATAATTATTACAAAATTTTGTCGAGTCATTTCAAATTTTATGAAAATCGGATGGATAGATCAATTACAGGGGCAATCAAAAGTATTCCATTACATTACGGTCAATAGGGAAAAAAGTTTCAAATGCATTTTAATTGTTTGAAATTTAAAATACATAATTATTACATAATTATGTCGAGTTATTTCAAATTTTATCAAAATCGGATGAATAGTTCAGTTACAGGGACAATCAAAAGTATTCCGTTACATTACGATTAATGGGGGAAAAGGTTTCAAATGCATTTTAATGGTGTTACACTCATTCGAACGAAATAAAATTGATATGCATCTATAAAATATATATTATGATATACATTTTGTATAATCTGTTTTGCAAAGAATATTTGTTATTGATTTACAAGGCCACACAAAAGTATTCCATTGCATATTGGTATAGGGAGAACAATGTTTGATGAGCGTTTTAATTGTAATTATTTACAATTTTAGGAGATTGCTATATGAGAGTGGTATTTTTAAAACTATGTTATCTTACGAACGCACCTCATTTGCTACGTTTCACGTGCAATTTCCAACTTGTTTAAATTAACATAATTAAATTAACAAATATAATGAAGTTTTAAAATATCTTGCTGCGATTAATACTCCTGAGGCTTATATTCTAACATGTAATTAAATTTTTTATACCATGTTAGAAAAAAAGATCTTTTTTATATAAGTAATGATATATATTGCTAAAATGAAAGAGAAATCTCTTTAGTTTGTTCATAGGCGATTTAGAATGGTGTATTTGGTCAACTTATTCTAAAGTAAACCAATTTTAAATGAGGCTGTAAAAACTACGCAACAATTTTATTTTTAATTTTATAGGTACAGATAAGTGAAAGAAAATTCAAAATTGATGACTGTCACGACGATAAATACTTCAGTGTGTGTAGGGATGCACCACTGATGTGCAAGAAGATGTAATCCGTCCTTAGGATATGGCAAAAGAGACAGAGAGGCGGCAGCACAGACAATCAACTCATCGAGTTCACGGATGAAAATCTTGCATTAGTTAAATCATAACTAGCATAATAAAATGCAATCGGTCTTCGGAGTCATTATCTTGGTGGAAAATATTTAAAAACCTGATTTTAGCAATTGACTCATAGATTTACCATTGTGCTCTCCTGCACCCAAAAGTGTGAAAACATGGCGCATTGGAAGCAGGAAATCATGGCAACCTATGGGTCAACCGCTAAAATCGCGTTTCTCGGTGTTTTCCACCAAGTTAGGATTTGGCAAACCGATTGTATTTTATTATGCGAATTAAGATTTAACTTATCCTAGATTTTAATCAATGAACTCATTGAGGTGATTGCCTGTGCTGCCGACTCCCGGTCTAAAACGACCTATTGTAAATTTTGACATAAATTTAAAACAAATAGAGCACATATTCAAGCGCGTTTCACCATTAAAGTATTTATCGGCTATTTTTATATGGAAAACGTTCGGCATTGTCCGCAGGATTTTCAACACAATTGAAAAAATTGTATACAATTGACAGGTATTTTTAATTGCCGGTGCACTAATACATCCTTGAAGAATCTTTCATTCCATTATGGCAGTCGCAATCGCAACATATAATTGCACCTTTGTCCCGGTTGCTTTTTCGAAAATCGAATGGTTTAAAAGCATATATTTTTTTACTAACGGATTATTGTTATAAGAGATTTGCGTGAGTTGCATGGAATAAAGAAAATAGAAAAGCTTTACAGTTATTTCGATAACGCTGCTTTAGGAATGTAGCGTGATGATATCGCAAACAATGCGTTGCATAAAGTAATGACCAATCCAACGCGAAATAAATGGTATTGCCTTAACCTTCTCTGTATATTATGGATGTAAATTCTACAAAGCTAATTTTTTACAGTAATATTTTTTTTAGCAATTAATTTTTAGCAAATAGACTGATGTGTTTAAAACTAATAGATTCATTTATACAAAATTATTGACAGAAATGATTGATGATTATTATAATACGATTATTTAATGTATATATCATATGTAAGAACTGCCTAAAAATATTTGAACACTTTACCGTTGAAGGATGAAAGTGGTTTCTGAAAGTTGCGAAAGTTCCTGAAAATGGAGTTTTAACTGAATTTTGCATTATCTAAATGAATTAAATTTTAGCAAACTATGGTGCGCACAAAAATCTATTTGTTAAATATTTACATAAAAAATTCATATGTACAAAAGCTTTATGCACAAATCCAGGGGCACAAAATCCCATATTCGCAAATCTAAGTGCACAAAATAACTAAAATACCTAACTAACCGAATTTGGGCAGTAGTTGCTGAAGTTGATTTTCAAATGTGTTACGTCTTTCCAGGTTTTTTATTTAGATAGATTTGTTTTTTATCTTATCAGAAGATGAAATTTTATTACAATATTTTGAAATAAGTTCAGAAGCAGGTGACATCGAAAGCCTCTTCACCCCAGAATAAAAAACAATTTACCTAAATCGATAGAAAAATCATATGAACAAAATGAACTAGACATGAATAGGCTTGACAAGCCAATAATAGGTTTAATTAAATTAATTATTTTTAAAACGCTATAGTGAATTACCGTTTTTGCGAAAAACCGACACTTGGCCTAGACGCGAAATAAGCACATAAAAGATCCCTATAAACTTTGAAATTTCAAATTGATTAAATATTATCATCTTCTTTGAATTACTTAAAATTTGCGTTGATAATTAAAAAAAAATACGTCATCGGCATTTGAGGTCTATTTTCTGGTGGTGAAAACGACATTTTAACAAATATATATCCTAATAGCATGCATGGTCACAGTGACGTCACTTTGGTCACATCACATCTGTGACCAAAATGCCACCACTCAGTGACGTCACATTGTGACTGAGATGTGACTTTCTTAAAAATCTTTAGAAATTTATAAATTATCCTTCAAAACATGTTATTTACTTTGAAAAACATATTTCCGGAAATTTAAATATCGTCGCTTTTGTCACAGTTTCGTCACAATGTTAATGTCAAATTAGTCGCAAATGACACATTTTTCACAAATTTGTCACATTGTGACCACTTTGTGAAACGTCACAAAAGAGTTCTAAAACGACCATAACGACTTCACATTTTAATCACTGTGACTTCACATCGACGTCACGTGATGTCACATCGACAATCGATGGTCACAAAGTCACAGTGTGACTTCACAACGACGTTGCAGTGACGTCACCATGCTTTACGGGGAGTCATCACGCTTCAAAAATTTCCCATGGGTTAAAATGGGATTTCGCGATCGGAGGGTTTCACTGCAGCGGCCTTTTAAGAAATGTTTCCAAATATAGACAGGTTTCATTTCACAAGTTTTACTATATTTGAAAATAATAATAATAATAAAAACTGCATTAAAAAACTCTGAAAAACAACTGACTATTAGCTATTTTTCTGCAAAAGAAATAAATTATAGTAATATAATAGATAAGTACACACCACAGAGTTTACTAAAATTTAATTTCTCTAGATTATGCAAAACACAGTTAAAAATCCATTTTCAGAAATTAGCGCCCTACACTGTAAAAAAAAAAAAAAAAAAAAAAAATTCAAGTGGTTACTAAAAATTTTTTAGTAAATTTGTATTCCACAGAATTTTTTAGTAACCATTACAAACTTTTTTTTGCAAGCGAAACAAGCATTTCTTTTGTAAACTGAACAAAAGAATTTTTTGTATAACTAACTTAAAAATTTTTAGTATGAGCCACCAAGCAAATTTTAGTAATAGCTCCAAAATTATTTTTAATAACCATTACGTGGGCTCGAAGGGTAGGAGCTTCCTTCGAGCTGCATCCAGACTTCTGGAGCGGAAGATTTTCGGCAAAACCGCAATAGATGGCAGCACCAAACATTACTACTGCTCCGTCAGGATATTCATAATCCCTTTATCACCGAGTACTTACATTGCATACATTCGGGGCGTATTTGGCATTGGCCAGTATCGAACCCGGGACCTTTTAGCCTGGAGTCCGTTATTATAACCACTATGCTATCAAGGCCACACCAAGTGAGTTTTAGTAATAGTTATTAAAAATATAAAATTATTAACTCTATTCGTTGCTAACTTTTTTCTAGTAATTCTTACAGCTTTTCTTGTAACCGACTAAGATTACTAAAAATTTTTTAGTAATTACAAGGATCACTAAAGTTTTTTTAGTAGATCGACACTTTTTTTTTTTTACAGTGTAGAACAATAAGGTATTCAAACATTTTTGGGAAGTTCCTTGCTATATAATCTATGCATTTTTGTACGAATCGCTGTGTAAGACGAAATTTAATTCAGGTCGAAGAAACATAACACTGTTGAGAATTTATGTTTATTTTCAAAAGAAATGTGAGAAGAACATCTATGCTAATTATTATAAAACTAATATAGCCTTTCGGTCATCCTTCGTTTGTCGATTAAAAGCAATTTCAGACGTATTTTCCGTAAAATAAAGATAATAAACGTATATGGAGTTATTTAATATATCAAAAACACCAGAGGCGAAATTCTTTATGTGTACAGTGTACTTCAATTATGGTCACTAAGATAAAACTACTACCAAATTCCAAAAAATGAGCGTATTCTATTCATTACATTGAAAGATTCCGAGTCACTATTATTAAAGTATTTTCTATCTTTTTTGCTATTTACATCATTAAATGTGAATTCTCAATACCGGAAAGAAAAAGAAAATTTTCATATATTCGAAATTTAACTATCAAAACCAATACATCAGGTTTTTAATTTAAACTTGGCACTAAAAATCCAATTAAAGATTTCGAATTATTCTTCTTTGATGCAATGCATAAAAAACTATTTTTAAACGAAAACAACTTTAATGGTCTCAGCTTATCCATACGAAAATCTTTTTTCATATCTAACAAACAGCAACAGCCAATCAAATTTTCTATAATAACAACCGAAACACCATTGTGTGATTTTATACAGCAAAGCGGCAACTGAAAAAACAAAATAAAGAAACGAAGAAGAAGAAACTAAACTTGTTATCGTTCCACCAAAAATCCAAATGCAAAGTTTCAGCTATCCACCATCATTAAATTCAAGTTCAATAACATTTTAAATTCATGTATATTAAAACTTTTTATAAAGGTCTTTATTTTCATTTTTATTTATTTACTAGCTGACCAGACCGGTCGTTTTACGTGCCCACGATAATGACTTTAAATGAACCTCAAATATATATAATTTTCCCTTTTTTAACTAAAAAAAAAGCAAAATATAATGAATTGAAAATATATGCTATTTGGCATTTTATTTTCTGTGTAATTTGATTTTAGAGTCTATGTATGCTGAGATAATAAATACAACAAATCATAACTTGGTGAAAAAGACCAGAAAACCTGATTTTAGTGCTTGATTCGTAAGTTTACCATTGTGTTTCCCACACCTAGAGTTATGAAAAAGTGGAGGACCGGAAGCAAGAAAATACAATGGTAAAACTATGAAAAAAACCTATAAATCGGGTTTTTATGTGTTTTGCACCAAGATATAATTGACTGACCGATTGTGTTTTAATATGTGAATCCAGTTCTATCTAATTCTGGAATTTAAGCCGTGATTTTTTTTTTGTAGGTGATGTAATTACAGTGTATATATATACAGGGTGTTTCGCTACCAGACCGACAAACTTTGAGGGGTGATAGTAGACATGCAGACAAACATTATTAAATAGGAAACCATGGGGCGCAAAGGTCTTCTGTAGGAGCTAGGGGCGATTAAAATTTAAGGTCCAAAACTTCAAATATTCGATACTTCGATGATAAAAGACGGAAAAAAGGATCGATTCGTTTGCGGTTTTCGCTAAAATCATTCTTTATATCACGAATTTTTGTAAAAAAAAATTTTAAAGGTTGCGTTCTAAAATTGTCGATAGAGGGCGCTTTAGATTTTGAGTAACGAATAAATACTTTTTACCGTTCTTTTGTGAATGGGGTTGAAATTATTCTACAGTTTAGATTTTAACTTAAATTTTAAGCCCAAAATCGGAAACATCGAGATCGGGTAACTAGCGAAAATTAAACTGTGAACCGAGGGGGAGATTTTAAACGCTCATAAACATTGTACAAACTAATCGATTTTTTTGCGGTTTGCGTGTAGATAATTCCCTTGGTAATTATTTTATTCAAAATGACGTGCAGCTTTGGTGTCCCCATTTTTTGATAGAGAGCCCTTCCGACACATCTCCGACATTTCAATGGCATTACTCATGGGTGTTTTACTTCTAGACCACCATATTTCCAGGAAGTGTTAGGGATGTAAAAGCGAATTTTACCAATAATGTTCGCCAACACCTCAACGTAACATATGGACAGCGGTGGATAGATCGTGGTGGCCCGGTTTACTGGCCTACCAGATCGCCAAACCTATCAAGTATGGGCTTCTTCTGCTGGGGTCAAATGAAAAGTTGGGTGTATGAAACACCCGTACCATCAGTTAAAAACCTCGCAGCTCTTATTTCGGTAGCTGCCAGAAATCTATCGAAGATGCCAGGAATCTTTCAAAGCGTGAGGAATTCCATGCGACACCACTGTCAAGCATGTCGGACTATTTCTGGTTGTAATTTCGAACACCTTTTCCAGTAAAGGCTTTAAATAAACTGTTTTCTGTTACATTAACGTGTTGCTGTTTCTCTGCTTTTTTTCTCTGTTTCTTTTAACCATAACTCGCAAAAAAGGCATTTTCGTCGTTACATTTCTATGTGATTCCGAGTCGTTTTTGCATCCCTAACACTTCATGGAAGTATGATGCTCTGGTAGTATAACACCTAGGAGTAATGCCATTGAAATGTCGGAGATGTGTCGAAAGCGCCTTCTATCAAAAAATGGGGACACCAAAGCTGTACGTCATTTTGAATAAAATAATTACCAAGGGAATTATCTACACGCAAACCGCAACAAAATAGATTAATTTATCCAATGTTTATGAGCGTTTAAAATCTCCCCTCGGTTCACAGTTTAATTTTCGCTAGTTACACGATCCCGATGTTTCCGATTTTGGGCTTAAAATTTAAGTTAAAATCTAAACTGTAGAATAATTTTAACTCCATGCACAAAAGAACGGTAAAAAGTATTTGTTCGTTACTATAAAGTCTAAAGCGCCCTGTATCGACAATTTTTGAACTTAACCTTTAAATTAAAAAAAAAATTCGTGATATAAAGAATGATTTTAGCGAAAACCACAAACAAATCGACCCTTTTTCCGTTTTTTATCTTCATTTGAAGTTTTAGACCTAAAACTTTAATGACTCCTAGCTCCTACAGAAGACGTTTGCGCCCCATGGTTTCCCATTCAATAATGTTTGTCTGCATGTCTATCACCCCTCAAAGTTTGTCGGTATGGTAGCGAAACACCCTGTATATATATATATATATTTCAAGTGATAATTTCCACGTGAATATCTAAAAGGAAGTAATATAACTCGAATAATTACTATCCCTGCATTACAGCTAGTTCATATAACATCTCATTCAGGTCACACATGGTCACAAGAGTCACAGTCACTACGGTGAAAAAAAAAAGGAAATTTCATAAGTCTCTTTTATGAGTCTCAAATGACTACTATATGTGACTCCATTGTCAGGTCACTGCGACTGCTGCTTTGTGACGAGTCACCAGGTGACTTTACAGTGTCGTTTTATTAAGACTCTTGTGTGACTGTCATTTGGAGGCTCAATTTCAAAGTCATTGTGAATGTTGCATTATGATAAATCACCAAACAATGTCCTATTACAGTCACATGGTGAGTTTTCACCATTTTTCACAGTGGTTATTTCACAGTAGTCTGTTACCATTTGTCAAAGCCTTGTGACAGAAAGTCACCATGTGACTTTAATGTGTCATTTTTTTTGTTATTTATAATAATGCAACATTCACAATGACTTTGAAATTGAGCCTCCAAATGACAGTCACATGAGAATCTCAATAAAACGACACTGTAAAGTCACCTGGTGACTCGTCAAAAAACAGCAATCACAGTGACATGACAGTGGAGTCACATATAGTAGTCATTTGAGACTCATAAAAGAGACGTGTGAAATTTCCTATTTTTTTGTTTCACCGTAGTGACTGTGACTCTTGTGACCATGTGTGACCTGAATGACATGTTATATGGACTAGCTGTTATGCAGGGTTAGTAATTATTCGAATTAAACTACTTCCTGTTGAATATTCGCGTTGTATATAAATTTTGCACACCAGTGTGTATATATATATTGTGTCTGTAATTTGAGAAGTTACGTGTGTTTACTGGTATATTAGAATGTGTTAAAATTCATATTTTTAAAAATATATTACAGCATCGATTAGAAGAAGGTTTCAACTTTAAATATTTTTTCGGCCTGGCCCGGTTGATTTTTTTTCCTATACTATCTATGCCCATACTATATTTGATACTACCAGAAATCAGCACTTCAGATTTTTATCTCGTACCTCACCAGAGATATCACAGCCTTAAAAGTGTAATTTTTGAAAATTTTAATGATTTTGTAATTTTTTTAAACGAAGACAAATCAAGTCTCAGGCCTGGAACTCTGCGTGTGAGTACAAATACTTCCACCCTATTTGTAGAAAATAACATGTCATGTTAACGGTTTTCCTAGCTAGAAAAAATTCCTCTTGTGAGCGGACAGATTTTAATTAAAAAAATCTTAAACTTTATGCTGAACATTCATCAATAAGTATTTAATTTAAGGAAATACTCTATTGCCAAACTTTTAGTTAATTTTATTCTGAACAAATTGCTGCAAAATCTCACTGGGGGAAATGAAAGACGAGGTATTTGCAATTCCGTAAGCTCTTCAATGTGAGAAAATTACTGCACACGATGAAACAAAAACATGTTGGAAATTGCACGTGAACGTAGCAAATGAGGTGCGTTCGTACGATAACGAAGTTTTAAAAATATTCAGATCTTGCTGATATAGTAGAGCGTACTCCGGATACAATATAGTAGTCGAAATCTTTACGTTTCTGTAAATATGCAGGAAGTAATTTTTATTACACCTCAGCAATGTATATCTTATTCATAAAATGTGAAATAGTTGAATATAATTAAAACACGTACCAAACCATGTTTCCCCGTATAGCATTATACAGTGGAATACTTTTGTGTGGCCCAGTAATTTAATAATAAAAATTCTTTGCATCACAGATGGTACAGAATGCATATTTTAGTATATATTTCATAGATTCATGCCGATTCTATTATGTTCGAATGAGTGTAACATCATTAAAATGTATTTGAAACTTTTTCCCCATTGACCGTAATGTAACGGTATCCTTTTGATTGTCACTGTAATTGATCTATGCATCCGATTTTCATAACATTTGAAATGACTCGACAAAATTACTCAATAATTATATGTTTTAAATTTCAAACGATTAAAATGCATTTAAAACTTTTTTCCCTATAAACCTTAATGTAACGGCATCCTTTTGAATGTCCCTGTAATTGATCTATCCATCCGATTTTCATAAAATTTGAAATGACTCGTATTTTAAATTTCAAACGATTCGGTTGGGTCGTTTTTGCGTTGTTATATGCGGACAGACGGACAGACAGACAGACAACAATAGGTGCTACGTATTTACATAATTACGAACGCACCTAATGATTCCCATTCACAAAAATAAATAAATAAATAAATAAAATTAAAATTAAATTAAGTTAAAACTATAGTCATTTTGAACATCCATGATGTTTAGGGCTGTTGTACGAAAAAAATCAGATTTTTGAAAAAGGTCAAGCAACCAAAAAAAAAAAATATTTTCTGGACCGCTTGAAATGGACCCGAAGGCAATCGACACTTCCTGTATTTTGATTTAAAATTTCCTTTATCCCTGATGAGTATGGAATAAAAAGGAGAAAAACTTAATTTTTTCAAGTAACATAAAATAATTAAAGGAAGAATAACTGAGAATTTTGTGTCAGAAGAACTCTGATACCATGAATACATCATGAAGGACAATTTCTAATAAAATATTTCTTTTTCTGTCCATCTGTTTCAAATTTATCTTAAACGAGGAAGTTCACCCCTCTCCCCTCGCTCCTGACGAAGAAAGAAATAAACAGTTTCAATTTTTCATTTCGAGAAATGCTGGTAGCAATTTATTGTCGGATACTTAATAAATCTTAATTCATCTATTTACAGGGTATTCAAAAAATAACGATCCATTTCTGTGAAAACACTAACTTATTGATTTCTTTTACAGGTGTTTGAAGAATTGCTCTCCTTAGAAGAGAGAATAGCCATCGTTTTCTGGAAACTGGGTGATAAAACATATGAAGAGATGCATCAACTGTTACCATCCACAAGTTGGAAATTGCACGTGAACGTAGCAAATGAGGTGCGTTCGTACGATAACGAAGTTTTAAAAATATTCAGATCTTGCTGATATAGTAGAGCGTACTCCGGATACAGTACAGTAGTCGAAATCTTTACGTTTCTGTAAATATGCAGGAAGTAGTTTTTATTACACCTCAGCAACGTATATCTTATTCATAAAATGTGAAATAGATGAATATGATTAAAACACGTACAAAACCATGTTTCCCCGTATAGCATTATGTAGTGGAATACTTTTGTGTGGCCCTGTAATTTAATAATAAAAATTCTTTGCATCACAGATTGTACAGAATGCATATTTTAGTACATATTTCATAGATTCATGCCAATTCTATTATGTTCGAATGAGTGTAACTTCATTAAAATGCATTTGAACTTTTTCCCATTGACCGTAATGTAATGGAATACTTTTGATTGTCCCTGTAAATGATCTATGCATCCGACTTTCATAACATTTGATATGACTGGACAAAATTACGTAATAATTATATGTTTTAAATTTCAAACGATTAAAATGCATTTGAAACTTTTTTCCCCATTGACCGTAATGTAACGCAATCCTTTTGATTGTCCCTGTAATTGATCTATCCATCCGATTTTCATAAAATTTGAAATGACTCAACAAAATTATGGTATAATTATGTATTTTAAATTTCAAACGATTCGGTTGGGTAGTTTTTGCGTTGTTATATGCGGACGGACAGACGGACGGACTGAGCGACAACAATAGGTGCTACGTATTTACATAATTAAGAACGCACCTAAAAATACGGAAAACAGCCAACAAGCCAATATCAGGCCACTTGTGAAAAATTCAGACGAATCGGTAGCATGGCGGCTGAAAAACGTCCTGAACGATCATCAACATCTGACGGTTACCGTCAAGAGCATCCGTAAGACAATTGAAAGGAGCCCGCATTTACTAGTAGCCCGATACTGGCCCTTGTTAGTGGCTGTTTTCCGTATTTTCGATGGTACAGCTGATGCATCTTTTCTTATGTATATATTTTGAAAAATTTAGAAATTTTGATATTTTTTTAACTATTGAGCAATTAAACTATTACTGCTTTAACTAAGTAAGCAGTTTACGTTTTTATATTTAAAATTTGTCTCGCACAAAGAATTCTGGAAAAAATCTCGAACTTAGGCTATTTATATTCTTTACTTTAAAAAACACGGCTTGGATTACGAACTCCATTTCAAAATCATTCCCATGCCCACACCAGAATTCTTTCTCCGGCACCCATGAAATTAATATATAAAATAATTATGCATACGCAATACGGAATAAGAAAATCCCATAATATTTATTTTCTTCCAGAATATTGCAACATAGTAAGGAAAAGAAATGCTGTTGCACTTTTATCTATTTTTAGCGCAAACCAAACAAGAAAACCAGATTTGACATCCATAAAACTATCTTAATTCATCATAATCTTTCGACAAAATAACAAAAAATCTGATATTCGGATTACACATAAGGATTGCTTGCTATTTTGGGAGATAAATATTTTCGTCTCCCGCAAATAACACGTTGAAGTAATTATCTTAACAAATTATTATTATTTTCAGAGACGATTTCAGTCCAGGATGATATAGGAAATGCACATAATTTCTTGATTCATGACAGTCGTGTTGCAATTAAAAAATTATGGGAGGTGCTGAAATAGTCATTTTCAAACAAATTAAACAGTTATAGACCGGGAGGTGACTGCACTGGCATCACCTCATCGAGTTCACGGATAAAAATCTAGGATTAGTTAAATCTTGTTTCGCACATTAAAACACATTCTGTCTATAATTGTAAATTTTCCATTGTTCCAATTTTTCAAATTTTTTTCCAAAAATTGGAAAAAAATTTGAAAAATTGGAAAATTTACAATTATAATTAATTTACCGATTGAATAATCGTATTTCAAAATTAATCTAACACAATCTGTCTGCCAAATCACATCTTGGTGGGAAACATATAAAAACCCAATTTTAACGGTTGACTTGCAGTTTTAAAATTGTACTTTCCTTCACCCAAAAGTATGAAAACATTGAGGATTGGGAGCAGGAAAACATAATGGTAAACGTATGAGCCAACATCTAAAATCGGGTTTTTAAATGTTTTCCACAAATATATTACTTGGCAGACCGATTGCGTTTTAATACGCGAATCAAGATTTAACTAATCCTAGATTTTCATCGGTGAGGTGATTGCCCGTGCTATTCTCCCCCGGTCTATTAGTATTATCTATAACTTATTAAAATGTTTGCCTATTTGTCTAATAATTACACAATCTTGCGATTGTTGTGTTTTCAACTTTTTGTCAGTTGAATTTTTATGTAGTTCTTATCGCTGAATCCTAAAATGACTTTCATTTTTAACCATCATACGAAGATATTTTGCAATCCGTACATTTCAGATATAAAAAGTAAAAAATAGTAAAAATCCGGCACTATAAAGTAAATTTGGTGGTTGTGTTTTTTAAATTTAATATAGTTATTTTCCTAAACATTTACATGGATTTAGCTTTTTCTCTTTCACAAAATGTTTTACAAAAAAATTGCAACTGCAAAACACTTCTCAGTTACAGACAGGATTACAATGCATTTGTTTAGATTGTTCTTGTAAGAATTGTGAGATTCCCATAACAGTATTTTTTGTTAATTAATCTAATTATTCTCGCATTTTGCTGAAAAACCCTAATTACTGATTTATTAAATCAGTTTCATTAAAAATTTATTTAAAAATCAAATTGTTAATGTGTATGTTATTTTGGATAGATGAGATAATTAATTAAGATTAACAGATTTAAGATTATAAGATTAGATATAGTTAAACTTTTCGGGTCCGAAAGGTTTTTTTAAAAAAATTACTTTTACGTTAATAACATTAATACTAGCTATCCAATTAGATTAATTGGAGTTTAACGAATATTTCATTTTCTGAAATATAACGAATGTTGTTTTGTATACTATTCAATTCATATATTCATATGACAATGAGCTAACGAAGAGTTTTAGGAGATATTTAGAAAATGTTATATTACAACACGATTTAACTGATATTACAATTTTCTACTACTTTTTTGTACTTTATTACACATTATTCTTTCAGGAAAAAAAAAAAAAATTATCTTGAGTTTAAAGAGTGAAATATATGCTTAAAATAAAACAATCGCAAATGGTGCAAAGAAATTAGCAAATATTTATCATTATTACCCTAATAGCATGCATGGTCACAGTGACGTCACTGTGAGTCACTTTGGTCACATCACATTTGTGACCAAAATGCCACCACTCAGTGACGTCACATTGTGACTGAGATGTGACTTTCTTAAAAATCTTTAGAAATTTATAAATATCCTTCAAAAAAAACTTGCTTTACTTTAAAAAACATGTTTCTGGCAATTTAAATATTGTCGCTTTTGTCACAGTTTCGTCACAATATTAATGTCAAATTAGTCACAAATGACACATTTCTCACAAATTTGTCACATTAATGACCACTTTGTGAAACGTCACAAAAGAGCTCTAAAACGGCCACAACGACTTCACATTTTAGTCACTGTGACTTCACATCGACGTCACGTGACGTCACATCGACAATCGATGGTCACAAAGTCACAATGTGACTTCACAACGACGTTGCAGTGACGTCACCAAGCTTTACGGGTATTATTATTATTATTATTATTATTAAATTCATAAACTTTAATGAAGTCATATAGTAAATGAATACCCATATACTAACATTACTACATGTAAACATAGTAACAAAAGTGTTTGTTAAAACAAAATAATACTCAATTAAAAGACGTGTACTGTTAATAGTTCACCAAAACCGAAAGGATTAAGATAATTATTGAAGAGGAGCAAATTTTTTATTTTTAATTTAGGGCATAAAGGTTTAAAATAGTTTTATCGACAGGAAAACTGAAACAACAAAACATAATAAACAAAATCAATTGCTCCAGACATAGCGTTAAGGCCCCTATCCTCGCTCGAGAAAATGCTCTATAATGCTGTTCCTATGGGGAAGCATTTTTCTAATAACTCTTTCGGATTTTGACATTTTTGAATTTTTTTTTTTGAAAAGCACTTTCAGTTTCGAAACCGGTTTTGAAAGTGAAACTAACTTTGTTAAAAATATCTGCAACCAAAATCGAAAAAGTAAAAAAGGTGCGCTGTCGGCATGCACCTCAGCTATCCAATGCAAAAAAAAAAAAAAAAAAAAAAAAAAAAAAAAAAATATTCAAAAATGTCAAAATGCGAAAGAGTTGTTATAAAAATGCGTCCCCATAGGAATAGCATTAGCTCGTGAGCTTTTCCTCGAGCGAGGAGAGGGGCCTTAATACTCCGCCCTTGTTTAGAAATAATTAGTCTCGTTTACATGGCTGGTCTGCAGACAGTTTCATGGAAAATTAAACAAGCTTTTGACAAACGAATCTTTTATACTTAATATATATTTAACACGCAATGGAATGACATTATTATTATTTTTCTAGATTAGTATAGTTTACTTATGCTATATTAGTTTGGCGGAAAACAATGCCTGTATGCAGAATAAAAATTCTTCTAAAAATATATAATTATCCGAGATGTTTTCTTTGTTCACGTATTTATAATTTAAAATTAACGAAAAATTCAAGCTAATTGACCCATAACTAATACAGTGAAACCTCTAAATAAGGGATCCCTCTATTTAAGGGACAAAACTTCTGGTCCCAGTCCCTTGGTATAGGATGGTTAAAAGTATTTACCTCTGAATAAGGGATACACGATTTAAAGGACACTTGAAAATGAGATTAAAGGGGCTGGGATTTGAATTTCAGATAATGAAGTAGTCTGTGATGAAAGGGAAAATACAGATAATTCTGAACTTATCAAACAGACAGAATGTCGTGTTGATACAGAAGCATACGACAGAATCGACTAGAATTTATTTACCCACAATTCTGATTCGACTTCAGTACGCTTATCCTCATTGAAAGTAAAGCTGAAAATTATGAGGATGATTCTGAAAGTGAAGAATAAAAGAAAATTGTAAAATAACGAAATTTACATCAGATGCTTTAAGGCTGTTCTCAAATCCAAAAAGGTAAATTTTATGCCAAAAGTTTTAATTTATTTTTATTCAGAATTGCCTGAAACTAGCAGACGTTGTTGTTCAGAAACTATGTAATTGAACTGTTTTTTTTTCTGTTTATATTTTTTACTTTCGTTTTTTTTTAAACGCAATAGATCTTTCAGAAAATATTGTCAACGTGGGCATTTTGAACTGAATTTATGCACGAAAGAAGAATAAGTACTCAAGAAAGAGTGGGAAACGTCTGTCATGTGATCAAAATCGCTTCTTATAACTCAGTGGATAATTTATTCAAAACTTAAAAAACGGTTGAATTCCAAATCGCTTCCATAGTCAGGCGTTCCAATTTTATACCTTTCAGGTAAAAAATAAATCCGTAAATGTGTCAAAACATTTTCCGCTTGCTGAGCAGAGCAGTTGAGAGATTTGTTGCCTGAAAAAATATGCTTAGCAGTTGAATACTCTTCTTGTAAATACTGCTGATGATGAAGAACTAAACTTTATAAGTATGGTAAATAAACACTTAAAAATTTTATTAGTGAAAATTTGAAATTTACAAAACAATCACTTTTGATTGATTACTTCAAGAATAATTCGTTTAAATGCTTTTATACCTTTTGCATGTACACCGTTTGCATAAAAAATACAAATCAATAATTATTCAAATCATTTAATGATTTAGTAATCAATTAAAAATTTTAATTAATAAATTATCTATTCTTTTTTTTGTCTGATTAATTTAATTCATGCACTTCGAATACGTTTTAACTTCACTTTTGATGTTTTATTTTTTTTTTTATATCCTTCAGGACGATTAATTAAAAAACAATAATAAAAACTCCGAATAAGGGTCACCTCTATTTAAGGAACAAAAGTTCC
The DNA here is from genome assembly GCA_964019185.1 of Maratus speculifer. Lineage (NCBI taxonomy): Eukaryota > Metazoa > Arthropoda > Arachnida > Araneae > Salticidae > Maratus > Maratus speculifer. The sequence continues at coordinate 158,024,326 of OZ025300.1, forward strand.
GGTCCCTAGGTGTTTCTTATTCGGAGGTTTCACTGTACAAATAAATGAACAAATGTTTTGAGTAACCAAATAGTTACCAATTACTATATATAAAAGATATTGGTGAAAATCGATGTAAAAATTTAAATGCATGATTTGATGATAAGAGTTTATGTTTTTATGTTTCGTCAGATTTAAACTTATACAATTGAAATAATAATATTTTGTTTTCGATGGTAAACCATTTTAATTACATACTATTTGTTTAGTAGTTAAAAAATACGGTATTTTTCTATTATAGGGGCATGGCAAGGTTAGAAAATTTTTCATACTTATTTCCTGGCAATCTATTCACTGTTTTATATACACAAGCGATTTTTACAATAAATATATAATTTATTTATTATAAACATATCATTTATCAATTTTTAAATACAAAGAGAAGTAAATTATACACATTAATAATAGTAATAACAGTTACTTATATACATACTAGTGTAAACGGTCCTTGGACTGTGGATAGAAATCTCGGTTTGGCCTTAAAATTTTAAATAATTGATAAAAAAATATTTATATACTATTATTCCGTAACTGAGCTATTTGGATCAAAAATAATAAAAAGTCAATGAATTAAAATACAAATTTCGGAAGTTTTACATTTGGAAGTATACCCTCCCTATTCAACGGTGTAAAGTTTAAAATTATGTGATGTTAAGAATAAATTTTACAAATAATAATAATAATAATAATTAATAAATGAATAAATGAAATAAAATAAAATCAAACAAATGTAAAACAAATAAAGGAAAGAAAAATGTATTAATGATGTATCAAATCAATTTTTCCAAACTAACTTCAAATATCTCATTGACATAATTCATATTGCATTAAATTCACTTAAAATATAAACCTGTAACACATTTTATTTAAAAAACATAACATTTATTTAAAACTGCACTCTTAAAACCAAATAGTGAATTTGGCTTCTCCGGAATGATCTGTAATTTATTATTGGATTGTCAATGAGTTGTTTTTTAAAACTTTTAGTCATCTTGATTTCACTTGCTCATTTAAATTACTCATCTTGATTTAAATTGCTTAAAAACAACTCGTTCATATGAGTTGTTTAAATTCTTTATGAGAAGCTGCCTTTCAGATCATGAGGTGAGTGAATTACGGCATAACTTGAGTTATTTTGTGGCTGAGGTTTTAAGAGAGTAAAAAGAAAGGGAGCATCTACTATTTATCGAGAATCAAATAAAAAACATTCACTCGTGATATCATAATTCACTTTTATGTTTTAACAAAATAATAAGAGTACTATAATTTTAGACGTTCAAAAAATCAGACTGATTAACTTCATCAAACAAACAAACAAACAACAAAAAAAAAGTGCTTATTTTAAAAATTTAAAGTTAATTATCCATATAAAAAAACTACTATTTTTTTTTACCCATATTTATGACTATTGTCTAAACTTTGCAAGCTAATAAAATTTGACAAGTATTTGACAAGACGGTAAAAAACTTCACTACAGTGCGTGTCAAAAGTTTAAGCACAACAGAAAATTTCAAAATAAAATTTTATTAATAGGTGAAAGTTACTTCCCTTTTCACATAGCCTACAAATTGTAGTTTAAAAAAGATAGTTAACAGATTCATGCTATGAAATTTATCTTAAATAATAAAATTTATCAAAACAACAAAAATGAGTGTGTCAAAAGTTTAAGCACAGTAGTTTTTTAGGCTTTAGCAGAACAAGAATAAAAAAAAAATAATACTTGATTATTGCTCCTTTCTGCTGAATTACTTTAAATATACGGTCTTCCATCGTTAAAATGAGGTTCTGTATTATTTCTGGTTCCTTTTTAAACCAAGCGTTCTTAATGGCATCTTTCAAATCTTTAACTGAAGAATACTGCTTTCCATTTTGATAAACTGCATGAGTGAAAATACCCCACATATTTTCCATAGGGTTTTAATCAGGACTAATATCCGGCCATTTCAAAACAGACACTGTTTTTGACTTAAGCCACGATGAAGTTGAGTTTGAAGTACGGATGGAAGCATTATCATGTTGAAATAACTATTTTTCTCCCCCTAAAAACCTTGACAACAGGAAGCAAATGATTGGCAAGTGTCTCTTGGTAGTTTTCAAAGTTTTCACGACCACTGATGAATGCTAGAGATGTCTGACCATTGAAAGAAATAGCCCCCCATACCATTACAGAACTACCATTATGTTATCGGCTAAATACACTCCTAAGTTCTTTGCGGAGATCATACCAATAGTACTTAAACCCATCAGGGCCATCGAGGTTCCATTTTTTTTCATCACTGAATATGACATTCAGCCACTTTTCACCAAATGACATATGCTCTTTGGCCTATTGTAATCTAGCTTCTTTATGGTGTCGTTTGAGACACGGTAATCGAGCCATTTTGCGGTATTTGATGTATTTGAAGTCCAAAACTATTCTATAAAGTTTTTTTCTATATATGTTCTCCAACTGCATATTTTATTTCCGAAAGGGAGCAATTACCAATTGAAGCCAAATTTCTGATGCGGCTATCTTCGCTCAAACTAGTCACTCGCGGCCTTCCTGAACGAAATTTTCGTTTAAAATCATTATCACGAGCCAAAATTTGATGAATACCTTGTTTTGACCTTTTTAATGCACTTGCTATTTCAGAAACATAATTACATTTTGCTCTCATACTTCAAATTTTTATCATCTCCTCCTCTGAAAATTCTTTCGACTTGGGCATTTTGTACTAACTCAAAAACAACAGCGGACTGCTTCTTATACACCCAGAAATTGTTTGCGTGCGCAACCGTTTACGTCAGACTGTAAAATTTCCATAAAAACGATTTTGTGTTTAAACTTTTGACACAGTCATTTTTCTTCTATTCTTAAACTCCAAGGTTTCAAATAAAATTTAAAAGTTAATTTAAATGAATATGGTGTAAAAATAGATACAGTGAAACCTCCAAATAAGGGACACTCCGAATAAGGGACACCTCTATTTAAGGGACAAAACTTCCGGTCCCAGTCCCTTGGTATAGGCCATGTAATGTATTTACCTCTGAAGAAGGGACACTCGATTTAAGGGACAGTTGAAAATGAGATCAAAGGGACTGATTTTTGCATTTCAGATAATGAAATATGTCTGTAATGAAAGTGACGATGCAGATTTTTGTGAATTCATCAAACAGACAGACAGTCATGTGGATACTATGGCCGTGTTCAGCTGTTACGCGCGCTGCACGCGCACGCTAGGAGCCACGGACATGGAGTGGATACTTATACTTGGTGGGATGTGCGTTCAGTCCTCGCTACTGTGCCACGAGTTACTGCAACTGTTCGCTCAGTGACAGATGGAGAACAGATCAAGGATGTAATTACTTGTAGTGCCAATTATAAAGATAATCTGTTACAAATGAAAGTGAGCTGGCTGGTTGTATGGTCAGAGTGCTGAGCTTGAACCCAGACGATGCGGGTTCGAAACCTGCGCGGGCCAAAAGGTGGTTTGTGTTTTTTTTTTTGGTTGTTTTTTATTAATAAATAAGACATTTTTATTAAAGATAAATTTTATATTAATAATACAGAAGCACATGTATTTCTATTATAATAATAAAATACTTATTTAAATATGAGAAAATGAGATTTTTGCGGAGAAAGTTTTAATATTCCAAATTTAGAATATTAAAAGGATAATTAGAACGATATTAATATCGTTCCAAAGTGATTTATATATATATTAAGAAAATGAAAAAAAAAAAAGTTTTCTGCGAAAATATCCATATACGCATAAAATAATTATTAATGTTCTTCTTCTTCTTCTTTTTTTTTTTTTTTTTTTTGAAAATTTTAGAAGTAATTTTTTATTGAGATTAGGATGCAAATATAATGCATGCGTGGATATTTTACGGTGTTAAAATCAAAATGAAAAATATAAAAGCAAAATGTAAAAGATATACATTTTTTTAAATTAAGAATATCTGCATACATATATTTTAAAGAAGTGAAATATCTGGAGTTTGCCTTCTAGTTTTATAATGAATAAAGTATGATTAGAATGTTTATAATTTTTCTATTAAAAGTATAAATAAGTGTTTTGCTTATACTAACATAATTTCGGATGTCGTTTGTTTTTCATATTTTATGACATATTTTGGCCTGTTATCCACACGGTATTAAAACATACAATCATTAAATAAGAAATATATACATACTAAAACTTCTTCTGAAAAATTATCTAACTAACAATGCAAATTCCATTGAAATCAATCCAGTATTGTAGATTACAAATCAATCTTGTAATATGTGGATACAGGGCCATCGCTAAGACTTTTTATTGGTGGGGGAGAAAACCTTAATATTGTCAAGTCAAATTTTTATATTCGCCAACTCGTTTTATAATCTTGCCAAGTTAACGCACTTTGAAAATGTAATACAATTCTTATTTGTAAAAAAATTAATAATATTCCCAATTAGAGTTGTAACTTTTGCAAATTCTATCAAAAATAGAAAATGTATTGCAGTTTTTATTAAAATTTTAATTAAATTTGACATAAAAGTTTTAAATTTGCAAAGTGTAACAACATTTGTCAATGTTTTGGGAGGGTACCCCCCCCCTTAGCTAGTACCCCGTGTGGATATCTCAACCTTGGTTTATCAACAGCATTCTATTAATTACAACAATAGAATCAACAGTATTCTATTATTTAATACGAAAAGTATAAAGCAACTGATAAATGATTTTTAAATAAATAAAAATTAAATTATTAAAAAAATTAAATCACCAATTGTTAAATTGTATCAGTCAACCTACCAACTTTGACAACAAACAACGTGCAACCAATAAGAGATAAGCACAAAACGCACAATCACGTGATCAAATCGCCCATCATTTTTTTTGCGTCGCGCGCGTCAAGGTTTGAGCAGGGTTGATTGTCATTTTTTAAATGCTAATCGGGCTTAATTACATGAAATAGGTCACGTGATACTTTTCCGGAATACTTTTAATTTTATTTGAGTGGTCACAGGTATGTATTTCTGTTACGAAAATCATATTTTGAAAGGATAAAGAGATATGGTATTTGTATTTACCAATTCTGAACCATAAAAATAATACAATAATTGAATAAGTTTAAAATTCTCTTCTTCGATAGTACCTACTCCAAGCAGAATCTTCTGAGCGCGCGCGCACAAAAAAAGCCGCTTTTGAACACGGCCAATGGCATACAACAAATTTGACGATTATTTATCTACCCACA